>CM076580.1:1361315047-1361357547 GCA_034641835.2 Pinus albicaulis
CGTTGAAAGACATTTTCAACTCTGGCACCAAGAAAACAAAACTGCTGCAAAAATTCGAATTCCAACTCAAAGCTCAACCGCTCTAGATCTATGAGAACAAATTATTTCTAGCACAGAGATCGACTGCAGGGGAATTTACTAGATGTATCACCTTTCAAAGGAAAGGATGGTTCCGCAGGCCATTCGGCCCGCATGCGTACTCGTCTACCGAAATAAGTTTGCAATCACCGTGATGATCAATCTCTCGCTTCAATAGCTCGATACCATGTAGAAATTTGCTGAATGATGAATAATTATCCACCGAGATTATCCTGATCACATATCAATTCAAATTCATATGCAACACATAATCTCTTCCACTCAGATCATTACACATGCGGAAATAAAACAAGCGGTATGCGATCAAACAATCATCAAAACATCACACACATTACACAGTATGTATGGGGAAAGCTTATAGCTAAAAAACCCCAGTTATTCTGTATATTATAATGGAGAGAACATGTAACAATCTCAATACAATACTCCTCACAAGTACTCAGTACTGTCTCATAAAGTTACACACAAACTAGCTTGGTTTTGAACAGTTCACTGGTTCAAAACTCACCCACTAATTGCCTGCCTCTATTGTGCAATCAAGGCTGGTCTAATGAGAGATACAAGGTTTGAATCTCCTTGGCTTGACAGTGTAATCATCATGGGAAATTCCTCCAAGTGTGGTGCAAATCTCATCAACAACTGATGTCACAACTGATAGCTATCTCAACCCTTTCATCTACCTATTTCACTGGTCTCCACTGAACTGTTCATGCACTGTAGTGAACTGATGTGTTCTTTAGTTGAATCATGAGTTAATAATTAGTGAATTAAATAATATTTAATTCACTCCACTCATTACTAGTTGATTAGCTAGTTAAACTAATCTCAACCAGTTCAACTAAGTTAAACCGAGCACAACTCCACCAACTGTCCCATCAACTCCACCAAACTTCTGCCACTGAAGTCCTAACTGAAGTCAACCATGCATGAGCTCACCAAACCCATAGGAATAGCATAATTCCTCCGTCGCATGCATGAGCCACTTCGTAGCTTGAACCGAAGTGCTCCAAGAGAGTAAATCGAAGTTTAGAGTCCAAATATTATTAAGGGTAAATAATATTTGACTTCCCTATTTTTAGGATAGGCAGTCTAAAAATAGACTTCGACCTAAATGTCTAAAAATAGAGGTCCATCTATTTTTACCAACATGACCAATACTCCAAGAATAACATACTGGAATCCCTGGACCATGCTCCATATGTCTAAAAATAGACATAGTCTAAAAATAGACTTTGCGCCAAAATCGCCTGTGGGCCCACTTAGTGAAGGTGACTTCATTTCACTAAGCTCCATCATCTTGCTGCATTTTCAACAAGGAGAGAAGTGATGGAATATATCAATCGGGGCAGCGTGTTAATGGATATGTATTTTTGCACTTATTCAATGTTGAAATTCCTGCAGTGAGATACTTTGAAGCACTGGAGGGGCCGAGCTTGAAGTTCTAAGGGTGAGAAGACTATGGTTATATGTTTCGTCGTATTATTAGTAGACCAGCCTAGATCCATCTTAACTCCGAATCTATCAAGCGCCGAGAGGGATCAAATCTCTAAAGGTGCAAACCTTTCCTAAAGTTTTACACTCAAAAAAGAGGTTTGCACCTCTGGAGATTTGATCCCTCTCGGTGCTTGATAGATCCAGAGTTAAGATGGATCTAGGCCAGTTTCAGTCGTGTGTGACCAAGGAAAATCCTCTATTTACCTCGAGCTCTTGTAGTAAACATCATACCTTATCTCTCTTTCTCTCCAATATTACTAGGTTTAATTGCTATAACACAAAAATAAATCTACATTATCAATAATTATTTGTGCTTACACTGAAATCAATGCAAATTATTAATCCAATGACTTTAAAATTAATGTACCATAATACATCCAATTACATCAGATCAGAAATCAACATCTACACTAAGATCAATGCATCTAATGCAAAAAATCAAATAATATTATAAAACAACATGTACACTAAAATCAATGCATCTAATGCAAGTAATCAAATAGGATTAGAAATCAACATCTACACTCAAATCAATGAATCTAGTGCAAGTAAGAAAATAAAATTATAAACCAACATATACACTAAAATCAATGAATCTAGTGCAAGCAATCAAATAGGATTAGAAACCACCATCTACACTGAAATCAATGCATTTAGTGAAAGCAATAAAATAGGATTAGAAATAACCATCTACACTAAAATAAATTCATTTAGTGCAAGAAATCAAATAGGATTATAAATCATCTACATTGAAATCAATACATCTAGTGCAAGTAATCAAATGTCATTAGAAATCAAAATCTACACTAAAATCAATGCATCTAGTTCAAGAAATCAAATAGGATTAGAAACCACCATCTAGACCGAAATCAATGCATCTATTGCAATAAATATTCTTCCCTCTCTCCCCCCTCCATATATATCTATATGTCCCTCCATATCTCCTTTGTCTCTTTATCTCACCACCACAAACACACACTCTCTCACTCACTCCATATTTATCAATCTCTTTGTCCCTCCATTCTTGTCTCCATCTATCTCTTCTTTCTCTTCACCTTCCATCTATATCTCTATCTCCCTTTTTCTCTCTATATCAACCCCAAAACATACACTCTCATTCTCCAGTCTATATATCTATCACTCCCTCCTCCTCTCCCTGCCTCTCTCTCTCTTCTTCTTCTCTCCCTCTCCCCCGCTTATATCTCTCTTCCCTCCTACTATCCTCCCTGCCTCTCTCTCCCCCCCTCCATCTCCATCACTCTTTCCCTACCTCTCTCCACTCTCTCTCTTCCTTTCTCTCCCACCTCTCTCTCTCTCTATCTTCACCTTCCAAATTTGTTAATAGATGCGTCTCTCTCTCTCCTTCTCTCCTCCCTTCTCTCCATCTCTCCTTCTTTATCTCTTTATCTCACCCCCAAACATACACACTCTCTCTCCATCTCTCCCTTGTCACTCCCTCTCTCTCTCCACTTGTCACTCTTTATTCATTTCATCTTCCCTCCCTCTCTCATCCTATCTCCCTCGCTATCTCCTCCTCTCTATCAAGTCCCCTCTCATTTCCTTCCTCTCTCTCCCTTTCTCTTCTACCTCCCTCTCTCTTCCCACATCACTCTCTCTCTCTCTCTCTCTCTCTCTCTCTCTCACGTTCGCATACAATCCTCTCACTCACCCCTCACTCTCTTCCTCTCTCTCGTCCTTCATCTCTCTCACTTTCTCATCTGCCTCTCTCTCTCTCTCTCTCAAATCCTCTCTCTTCCTCCATCACTCTATCTCTCTCTCCAACTATGTTAATATATCCCTCCCTTTCTTCTTCTATCTCCTTCTCCCCCCCTTGTCTCAATCACTCCTACTATGTCTCTTTATCTCACCCTAAACATACATACTCTCTCTCTATCTCTCCATTGTCACTCCCTCTCTCTCCACTTCTCACTCTATGTCTTTCTTCTCTCCCTCTCTCCTCCTCTCATCCTCCCTCTCCCCGCCCACCCTCTCTATCTCTCTACCCTCCAATCCTCTATCCTTCTCTCTCTCTCTCTCTCCCACCTCCATCTTTATGTCTCTCTCTCCCTCTCCCTCTCTTACCCTTCTTTACCTCTCTTACCCCTCTCCCTCTCTCTCTCTTCATTCCTCCTCTCCCCTCTCCTTTATTTATCTCCATATCTCCTTTGTCACTCCGACTATTTCTCCACCTCTATCATATGTCTTTGTTCTTCCCTCCTATATATATCTAGAGTTTATATATATATAACAAATTTAATATTGTATTAATATAAAGTTATTAAATTTAATAATATTAATATGAATATTAGATTTAATAATAATAATATTAATAATATTAATATTTTAATATTAATGTTAGCTTTAATAAAAAAAATTTGTGTGCTATTATTATTAATTTGGTCCAAAGGCTTCATATCTAATTAGATGTTGATTTCTACTCCTATTTGATATATTTTTATTTATTTACCTTACCTTTTTATACCTCTTTTATAAATACATTATTGGGCCTGTGGTATTTGGCCCGTGATATTAATTATAATTTGTCCCATGGTATTTGGCCCATAAGATTCACCTAAATAAAACCTCTTTTTTGAGTTTTTGTAAATACAAAGAGGCTTATGGAGTAAATATAAAAAGAAGTTTTATTTATTTGCCATACCTCCAGAAAGTAGAAAAAGAGCTTTTATGTATTTACCATACCTCTAATTTTTTTATATTTTTATTTATTTACTATCTCTCTTTTTTTAATGTTCTTGAAACTCTTCATATTTTAAATTTATATTGTTTAAATTTATTTTTAATTGTTTATTTATATGGTTGTGTAAATTATTTTTAAGCCGACATTATTTAGATTGTATTTTTATTTTATTTTTTAGTTTTTTTTATTTTGGCTTCCGACATACTTACACTTTGGGGTCATAATGGGCTATAGGGTTTAATTGTTTATTTATATGGTTTTCTAAATTATTGTTTAAGACGACATTATTGAGATTTTATTTTTAAAATTTTCTTTAGTTTTTGTTATTTTGGGTTCCGACATACATACACATCAAGGTCATATTGGGTTGTAGAATGGACCTCGGCACAATCAATAAATTCAGGGTATATTTATTTGTTTGTGTAATCCATGTTTATGATATCTATCTTTATCTTAATGTTAATTTTGATTTGTGATGTGAGATGTCAAAATATTTGGATTTAGTAGTTTCTTGTTAGATATCTAGAGCTCGTTAGATATTGAAATATTTGATGGTAGTAGTTATGTGTGAGATAGTAGTATGGTTGAGATTGCAAACCTTCAAGAGGTATAATTGTATTTAAAAATTAGAGTAGTGCATTCTAGAGTTTGAATCAAAAAGTTGTGCTGCACTTCAACCAAAACCTTATTTGCACTGCAAGTTGTGCTACTCATATTACAAATTTGCAATTAGACATTCTGCCATTTTTTTTTAAATTGCTGGCTAATAAGATTGTCAAAGCTGATGTCAATTTTTACTAGCACAATCAGTTGAGGATGGGCCTCGTAAGAAAGACGACCTGGGATCAAACCTCACAGAAGTTGTTGTACAAACCCAATAAAAAGATTTTCAAAACTGACAGTGGACCCAGGATCAAACCTCCCTATGCTAGGGGAGGAGACAAGTTAAACCCAATAAAAATACACCAAAGAAGAGACAAATAGATCATATCTTTGAAATCCAATAACTTATGTTATCTATTATAATCTTTAATACCTATCTATTGATTTAAATTATCTGGTCATAATTTTCAATAGCTAGTTTATAAGTTTAAATGCATTTGAATCCTTACTCATACGACTGAACAATATCCAAAATTGTTTGCATATTGGTAGCACTTTTTTAATATATATATAAAAGTTTGTTCTTAAATACATAGTTTCATATTGGGCAAGTGGCTACTCCCAAAAAAATGAGAATGTGCATTCTCAAATTTTGTTCCATAATTGTGATTTATATTTTTTTTTTGCGGAAGATGGAAGATATCTTTCTTCATGCAAAATGTCTTGACAAAACAAGTTATTTACCCCTATTTTACTAATAAATGCTTTACGGATAAATCCATTTCCCTGCCGTGGTTCTTAAATTATTATTTTATGCTGTGAATATATATGCCTGGAAGTTGGAGAGTTTTTCTTTTGCATGTATATACCAAGAATTTTGACAGTTTTCAACAAAGCAAAGCTATAATGTCAATATCCTGCAGCTTGTCGAACTTGAAACAATAATCCTTCTTCCCTCTAACGACAGTGATTAATATTCTACAAAAGTGTGATCGATCAGCTATTATACAATATTTCTCCAAACATGCGGCATAGCAACAATTCTCCATATATAAATTATATATATTCTCCAGATATAGATTATATTTATCCTCAACCCAATAGACAGACACCAAGACCGCTGAAACATTCATGTACTACAGCAATTTGCTCCGACCGCCGAAACATTCATGTACTTACAGTAATTTGCTGCGAAATCATGCTTGCGCAAATAGATCCAGACACTAACGAGGAAATAAAGACACGGTCATAGATCCACAAGACTGAGGAGATGGGGCAGCAGAAGTTGAGTTTCCAGCGTAGGTTCTGTCGGCGGTACTCACAGGTCTGGATGTAGCAGCAGAAGTTGAGGTTTTAGGTCTGTCTGCAGTAGCATCTATAAAAGCTGGTTGTGTAGGCTGAACACGAATCTCTATATTGGTGGTTAACATGGTGACAACCTGTGACATCGCAGGCCGCTGTCCCCAAGAACCTTGTGTGCAAAGAATTGCTATTGTGATCACCCTTAACGCCTGTTCTCTTGAGTATTGCCCCTCTAACTTTGGATCAACAATATCCAAAACATTACCCTGTTTATAGTTATTCCAAACCTGCAGCATATTCATTGAAGTTCTTTCTTTCAATTAATGAGCGTCTAGTTAAAATTATAAACCAAAGTTATCTGATAGACAATTTCTTAAAACAGAGACGAACCCATTCCAAAAGAATGCGCATCGGTTCTGGCAGTGTTACATCTGCACACTTTCTCCCAGTCACGATCTCAAGAACCACGATACCATAACTGTAAACGTCAGTCTTTTCCGTCAATTGCCCATGAACGGCATACTCTGGTCCCATGTAGCCTCTGCCTTGTAACAAATTCGTGCAAACAATAAATTAATACCAGGATTCTACGCCTACGCCTAAAAAATATCCATTTTGAGAGGAATTGCATAACTTACATTGTTCCTCCAATTCTGGTAGAAACATTGGGTTTCACTATCTGGGAAGAATCTTGCCATTCCAAAATCTGCTATTTTAGGGTGAAATCTGTCGTCTAATAGTATATTTGCACATTTGATATCTCTATGTATAATGCGCATGTTCGAATCCTCGTGCAGATATGACAGACCTCGAGCTGTGCCCACTATAATGTCTACACGGTTTTCCGAGTTTAGACCATTTCGCATCTCTCCTGCGTACCCCAACAATAATAATCGAAACCCTCAATACACTATAAAAGGGGCTAAACACGATATCAGAAATTTAAAACTCTTAATGCTGAAATTAGCAGCTCTGATGGGAGCAACCTAGCAAGTAAATGCTTCAATTCAGTTAGATAGTTGTATACACAGAAATTAAAAACATGAAACCTGGAATCAACATTAATGGGATCTATCTACATACCAAACAAATGCTTGTGAAGACCGTTATTTGACATAAATTCGTAAACCAGCAAGCATTCGTTCCCACGCGTGCAACATCCGAATAAACGAACAAGATTGCGGTGACGCACGCTGGTCAGGAGGTTCACTTCTGTAAGGAACTCCTCTGCGCCTTTAGTCTCGTGACTTCCATTCAGTTTCTTGACAGCAACAACCCTTCCATCAGGAAGTCTTCCCTGCTTAGCAAACTCATTATAATCGGTGTGCAAACAAGCATATACTTTGAACAGAAGAACATTATACTCATGAGGGCGTCAACAAAACAGTGACCTTTTTCAAGGAAATTGGTCAGGTACAGATGGACAAAGGCCACAGAACCAAGGAAATTTGGAAAACTTTACCTGTGGGTTTTCTTTGAATGGGTTTCTTTGAAGGAGCAAGTGTTAATAGAGCCTGTGCATGTGGAGCTGTGATCTATATAGGAAAGGAAGTATTTTTTTTAAGAGGGGAAGAGGAACTAACAACAGAGCAGAAATTATTGCACTCTGGATTGCTGAGTGCTGCGAGGTTGTTGTATATAGATTAGATAAAAAAAGGAAGTATTTTTTAGAGAGGAAGAAGAACTAACAACAGAGCAGAAACTATTGCTAAAAGGTGGTTGAGTATAGATCTGATAAAAATCTTGGGAGATACAAACAGTGGCATTGATTGGGTGAAGGGTTGCAATGACTTTAATTTATTTATCTTGGGTATAGGTTAGATAAAAATCTTAGGAGATACAAAAAGTGGCATTGATTGGGTGAAGGGTTGCCATGACTTTAATCCTCTTATCCTAAACAGCTCGCATGATTCGTTTTGGTAAGGACCTTTGTTAATGTCAGATTTGAACATCTATATAGGGAACAGAATGGTACAACTGATCTCCTTTCAAAAAGAGGTGCAGGTAAGGAAAGTGGTAAAGATTTTTTTCAATGCTCATGATCATGTAAATGCAGGTAACATTGTCTATTCTCAGGAAAACAAAGATTTGCAAAGTGGAGCAGGGTGATGGAATAGAGAATGCAGAGATAGAGTAAGTTCCAAGTGGCACTGTTTGTGATTGAAGGAAGCAGATGATTAGTTTTTGAACAGAACGTCTGTTTCTTAGTTTTGTTTAAATGTGCTTTTGCTATTTTTTGTAATAGCATAAATGATGTATTGATATAAATAAACGGCTGGGAGATCTGAACGTAATGATGTATTGATTTAGATGAACAGCTAAGAGATCAGAACGTATCGTTAAGAATATAAAGTTTCAAAGACTGATGTACTACCTTTTATATAATATAAGAAGTAGCTTTTTTTTCTATTGAAAAAAAAAATTGACAAACCCATCAAATCCGGGTTCGAAATTATACCTTGTATACTTCACCGAATCCTCCTTTGCCAAGCATGTTGCCTCTGTCAAAGTTTCCAGTGGAGTCTCTCAGAACCTCGTAGCCGAAAAGAACGTTCGCAAAATTGCCCCTTCTTGTTACATTTTCATCTGCGCAGAGCACCATCACAGCAATTTTCTCATAACATTTCAAAGCGACCAAGTTAAAAAAACTCACCAGAGCGAGGAAGGAAAATATAATCACCTGTTCGACCATCGCCCTTTCGATGCCTGATACATCGACGGAACAGTACCAGACAGACCACCGCAATCAGAGCTGTTCCCCCAATGCTTCCTAACAAAATATACACTATTTTGGATGACGTTTTCCCCGACGACGGTGTTGGATTCATCGATACTGCCATTAAAAGGAAACGAAAACAATCACCAATTACAGTCAAATAGACTGTATCTTTATGTGATCAACCAAATCTTGTAGTAGAAAGAAAAGTTTGCATGCAGTTTTCAACCACACATCTTGCAACTATATGTCAACAAATTACAAATTCAATGAGACAGGACAGAAGAAGACTCGAACTAAATCCAGAAAGATACTATACAGGAACATCAAAGAGGGCTATCCAGGGGCTCATTTGATGGTGCATGTCTGAATAAATTTTGGGATGTGGTGCCATCATTTCAGTGGAGCCGGATCAATTCTATCACATACAGTGGAATGGGTATCACATCTAGTGGAATGGGAACAGGTACCAATAGCAGAGCTGAGGTGATTTCTCTTTGGGGTATATTATTCTTTGCGTCTTGGCTGGGTTTGGACAATATAGTTCTATGAAGATGCTAAATTTATTACAGATTGGGTCAGGAACCACTTTAATTTCCGGCCATCTATTTTCTTCAACTAGATGGAGCGTATCCATTTTCTGTCAGCTTCCTTCACAGATAGAACAATTTCAACCGCATTTACAGAGAACAGAACTAGATAGCCGACCTATTGTCTAAAAGAAGAATCAAATGGAAGCTGGGCAAAATCTTCTACGCAACCTATCAAACAGAACTGCCATGTGCATTCGGGAAGCATCAACTCTGTTTAGGTTATCTCCCCTGTTTTTTTATAAGACACAGGATCATTTCAGGAAAATGCGGATACAATTAGCCAATGCAGATACATCAGAAGGAATGCATGTATATGGAACTGAACATCTTATTATAATTTGGGATTAATGTAGGATCTACTAGACAATCAATCTCTGTTTTTCAGATTTATAGGTGATAATATGTATGCCATTTTGACAGGGGAACTGTTATAACTTTGGTATAAAACCTCCCTAGAACAGTGAACAATGATATAAAAAATTAACTATGTACTGTCTTTTTATCAATGAAAAGGATCAGCGTTTTTTTTTGTTAAAAAAGAAATCCATATTCTGTGAATCCACAAAGATTGCATATGAGAATTGAAAGGAAAAAGGGTGCAGCAAAGCTAAGAAATCTCGTACTGGAAGTCTGGTTATCGGAGAAAAACGAGAAAGTTGAGTAGCGCATAAAACAACCCGTCTCGAGACCTCAACCTTCTTGCTGGGGAATACATGATAGTAAAAGATTCCGAGCTTCTGCCAAGCATGTTTGGCAACTACTAGTTGTAAGGTAGGGCCAACACTGAGCGAGACCATATAAGAAGCCATCACTAGAGCTCCCAACGGCATAACTGTTATTTGCGGCGGCGTCTGATATCAGTTGGGCGGATAAGGCTTCGGCTTTCTTAGAGAAGGTCTGAGGATCTCTATCATTTGTGGAGGCACAGTAATGGGCAGCCCCGTCATCCACAATCATCCTCTCAAAACTACTAGAATTCTCATATCGGATGAAGCAACCGTCAAGATGAATCCGACCACCACTAGATTGGGAACACACTGCTTTTATTAGTTTCGCCGCTTCCATAACACAATCTGAGCACTCGCCTGTGCTTAGATACTTCCGACACACTGCAATACCAAAGACGGGATCTGTTTTTCCAGCCTTGTTTTCAAAGGAAACAACGTAGCCATGTGAGGAAATGTTTGAATGGAGGGCTGCGAAAACACCATTCAGGTTTTCCTTAAACGCTGTAGCATTAACATAGGTATAAGTTTGTTGGTCGGTGCACCCTATCTGATCCGACGATTCATACTGGGACTCTCGGTTGCTATAGTTACACAAATCATCATAGCCACTAAAATACCCAGAAATGAAAATATGGCAACTTGAGCCATGGGCTGAGCAATTTTTTTTTTCAAACAAGAAAAAATATCTTTCTATTACGGTGAGCAAAGAAAGAATTCTCCTACATCAATCAGGTGATAGTATTACAGAGTGACAGTTTACAAATAACCTTCCTCTTGTGATGATATAGATGAAAAAACAGAGGACTGTGTACTGAACTGATATTATATTGAGGAAATGTGATTAATAGAGCATGGACCCTCTCATTTGGTTTCCTACTCTGGAATACATGGAAAGAGAGAAATCAGAGAGTCTTCCAAGAAACAGAACAACCAATGATCCTTATTTGGCAGCGCTCCATAGATAACATTCGAGAAACCATTTTAACAGAAAGTTGGTTGGATGAAGATTGGCAAACAGTGGGTATTGAATCTCAGATATTAGAAAACCTGAAACTGAAACCGCAGATGCTCTGTAAAGGTCTCTGGAAATTCAGACCACCTAGGCAATCAATCGAGGAACAATGGCTACCTCCCCAACCAGACTTTCTTAAACTCAATTATGATGGGGCTTCGAAAGGTAATCCAGGGCAAGCTGGGTCAGGTGGGATTTTCCACAACTCTCAGGGGGCTGTATGTAGATTCTACGCACTCGACTTGGGCCATGCCACCAATAATGAAGCAGAACTTATGGCGGTCAAACAAGGTCTTCTGATTGCAATTAGAGAAAATTACCAGAGAATCATTGTGGAGGGAGATTCAGCAATGGTAACAGGGGTGCTCCAAAAACTGCAACAAGGCACACCCTAGGAGAAAATCTCCTAAAGCTGGCGAACAATAGCCCTTATAGAAGAAGTGAGTCAATTGGTGAAACACATACAGTATTTGATCCCTCGCCACATTAGAAGAAAAGGTAATGCAGCAGCGGATTACTTGGCTAATTAGGGATGCCAAAATGTAGAACGCTCCATCGATGGCCGCCCTACTGATCCTATCTGGGACGTAGAACTTCATTCTCTCCAATTGATTGTGAATAAGGATCTTCAACCGCCCGATCGGGGTGTACATATGTCAGAAAGGAATCCTTGTAGTGGTAACTTGGCGCGAGCTCCCTATCCATGCAATTAAGGACATTAATGATGGATTGTCAGGCCAGTTCGGTGAAGTGTGCGAACACTCAGATTGGAATGATGTCGCAGAGTGGCCAGGCTGTTTTGAGAGACCACAGAAGGCAAGTTTCCGTTAAGGTATGTGTGCTCCCTCCACCCCTTCATTCATTCATGCACTGTTTCTTGCATGCAATAGTCTGGAGGCGACAAAGGAGGTGACTCAGCGCTTTGCATTCGATCAATCTTTCGATCCTGTCAAGGTATGTATCTGTCATTCTCCTAGCTTTCATGGTGCCACTTGATGTTGTTTTGTTTAGATTTTTGTATATTCAAGCTGCTTTGGGCCCGATAGAGAATCCTTACTGTGTTACCCCCAAATTGCAACCTGTCCCTCCGTGTTTCCGAGACCCATGCATTTTGTCTGTCTAGTCCCTATCTCCTGTTCGCATCAAAGGTAGCATAAAACCCACTATTCTGTTAGCTGATTTATGCAATCACTGGAATCTAGGGACAAAGTTTCGAAAATGTTTACTTCACATTTTGCTTAGTCGAGCAGTGCAATGGATCAAGCTCCTAAGCTGCAAATACTGTCAAGTTCAGTTTCGAAATTGTTCACTTATGATTTTGCCTTGTCAGGCTTTTCACTCAGTTAAATTTCACAGTTGCAATCAGTGTCATTTTCCTTTTACACTCTGTTTGGTTTCAATGTGTACAGCCACCACCATCAAGACGCAATCATATCAAGCCCAATTGCCCAACCCCAGAGGGATTCAGGGTAGATCTAGGAAGAGGATAGGGGTTCTCTGTTCTTCTGCCCTTCAAACGGTCCCTCCCCTTCGCCCTCTAAATTCCACTTCTAGCCCTCACACCTATTATCCTCTGTCTATCTTGCACACAGGACTCACAATTCCAAATCGTGTGGTCGTCTGTTCTTGCAAGAGGTATATTAATCATAAGGTTATCTGGTACATTAAATTCTGGAATTGCTTAATGTATACTATCAAGAGGTCTGCGGTCCAAGGTTCTGAATCTCTGTATCGGCTGCAGAGTTGGCCCAGGAGGTTGGGGTTCCTGTGTTTGTATGATAATCACAACATTACTGCTCAAAGGTGGCACACGGGTTGTATGAATATAACTCCTCACATCTTTGCTGTTCAATGTTGCCTGTCTGTGTTATTATATAGGATCCTTCCAGCTATGGGAAAAAGACGTCCAAGGGCTGAGGCTGTCAAGGGAAAACAACAAGTTCAGTTAGAGCCTGCCCCCAAGAAACGTGGTCGCAAAACCAACCAGGAGCACCTGGAAACTTTAGCAGCAAATTATGTGATGGGTAATTCCTCCATAGTTCGTCAAGAAATTCGTGGGTGGGAAAAGGAAATCCAGAATGACCCTGAAGACAATGAGGCAAAAGCAGAGATTTTACATTTCATAACAGATCCAGGCAATACTCGTGGCCGCCTTACTTTATTCAATCAGACTATTCACACATACTGGATAGTAAAATGTCTTATAGCGAAAGCTATTCAGAGTCTTTAGCCTGCTCATGCTAAGGCAGACCAAGCAAAGCCAGACCCTCGCCTCCAGGCCCAACTTCTGGATATACAGGACCAACTACAACACATCAAAATAACACAATATCAGGCAGCTGATCGTGTAAGCAGATTGGATGATAAAGTTGGCTGCATGGAGAAGCTCCTTCAGCAGCTTCAACAAGCTGAAATGCCGGGGTCCAATGTCAAAGACCCAGCTCCAGTCTCTTCATCAGATGGATAGGAGTTTTAGCTATTCTGAATTTTGATGCATTTTCTAGTTAGATATGAACTTTCCTTATGTTATATGAATGTATAAACTGCAGCAGTAGGACAGATAACACATGAGACTTTTAGACGTATGAAACAATTTCAGTTTTGGGATGCTTTTCACACTTTCAGATGGCTAACAGACCTGGTTTCCTTCGAGCAGGTTGAGGCCAAAGTCTGAATTTTATATTTTGTAGCTTGTCCTTCAAATATAAATGAAAATAGTATGGACCTACCAAATTTACAAAAAAAAACAAAGGATATTACATTGAGAAACAGTAGTGTTGTGAACAGCCGATAACATAGAGGCAAAATGCCCCATAAAATTCTATAGAAACTGATTTAGATTTCAAAATGAACCGTCCCTCCGATCCGGGTCCATATGGGCTGAGCAAATTATCGATATGAAATAACCAAATATGGAAATTTGGCCGCTTGAGCCATTTGGTGAGCAAATTGCCAATGTATCAATAGTAACGATATTATTGAATATATATCAATAACTATTGCCGTGGAGGACTTGACTTGTATGCCGCGCATGTGAGCTTGTTGCCCTATGACTATTACGCGGTATCTTTTGTGTATCTTTTAGCTAGTGCTCTAAAAAGTGTGAAGTGAGGTCAATAGGTTTGTTTAATTGGAAAAGTTGTTTGAGGAATGTATAGACATGTATTGTATTGTTTTGCATTTTAAAGCACACACTAAAAATAAAAATAGTACATAATATTTTAAAACGATTAGAAGAAATTTAGTTTTTAGTAAATATGGTTTATCGCTATGCAATATATGGCATGTAACATGTAAAAGGTATGCATGATTGTATTAAATTATTCTGACTATTTTTTTGTGGTCACATTCCCCGATAGTCTCATCATTTATAACACTATCCGGTTTTTGTTGTCACATTCTTTAACAGTCCCATAATTTATAACACTGTCATTTATAATATTATCGAATAACTTTTTATGAATAGACTTCCGCAATTAAAGTGCATAAAACTTCTCTATTGACAAAAATATATTCAAAACGTAAATATTTGATTTTCCTTTTGCAAAAAATAATAGGCTCTCCCTTCATAACGGCGGGGAAAGGGTTATTATCTTCTTTTTGTGAATTAATAGTTTTCAAATAACCCTTCCTAAAGGGTTACTATCTTCCATTTTTTTCATAGTGTTTCTTTAAAAAAGAAACATTTTTTTTTGCAAATTAAAAATTCTTAAATATTTCAATCAATTTTCTTTTAAGGAAAAAAGAAATTTAAAAAATTGGTTCTCAAATTATTATGAAATATGTAATTCGTTCAAATATTTAAAAGATATATTCTTCTAATTCTTGTAATTTAGTTAATGAAATGAAAAACAATTTAAATTCAGTTCTCCTATCAATTCTTCCAATTCTTGTAATTCATTATTGTGATTTATCCAATGAAATAAAAAGCAATTTAAATTCAATTTTTCTAATTGTTATATTTTCTTTGTGAGGAAAGAATAATTTGTCCAAAATTTAGAGTTTTTTCTATTCAATATCTTACTCTTGAAGTGCAAACATATTCTCTATGCACATGTTTATGTAAACAAAAACCAACACTACATAACTTGTTTAAACAAAAACCAAAACTTATAAAAGTAAATAAAAATCTCCAAAAGCCATTTTTTTAATATTTGATTAATATTTTAATATTTAATTGAAGCTTTAAAATAAATAAAACAAACATATGTTAAACAACCTGATACATGTAATATCCCAAAAGGAAGAATGAAGTAATACAAAAACACAATAATTGAAACTGCAACAAAGTAAACATTTAATCTAAATACACCATAAAATAGACAGAAATAGCTGAGCCATTTTATTATATAGAAGGTGGATAAACAGTACAACAGTGCTCAAAATATGAAACACTCAAGCCAAAGAGATTGTAATATTCCAAAATTTGCATGCAGCAAATTGGAATATTAATTTTTGCTGATTTCACTTAGGAGGTGAATAAAATGGGTAAAAGACCCATGAGTAGGAATAAGATCCTTCATAGTGTGAAAAGGATCAATGGAGCAGCTTTATTTTGCACCTTCCAGTGTGAAAAGGGGCAAATGCATGAGGACAAGGTCAAGTTTGACCAAGTCAACAGCGCTGCCTAAGAGGTGTAGCTTGCATGAGAAGACAATGCAGTTTGAGAGGGAGGAATATTCTTTGTGGAAGAAACCCTAATGAGTGGGGTCCATGGCAAAGAGGCATTCACTTGTATAAGAGGAGGATGAGGTAGCCATAGAGGGACATATTTTGAGCATATGATTTTAGTTTGAAGACTATTTGCATACTCTGGTTATTCCGCTAAGTTGCAGTGCTGCTTAGCACAAGGGATTCCTGTTTATGATTTCCTCTCCTTCTTGAGAGGCCTCTTGAAGGAGTTCACTTCATCTTCTCCACATCTTGGCTCAAGGCCAAAGCCACTACCATCAGTCACTGCGTTATTTCTACTGAAGTATAACATAGTGTTGCTGGGTGTTGCAGTGGAGGATTCCACAATACCTTCCCTTGGCTCATCTTTCAGAGGAGGGAGCTCCTATTCCTCTGGGAGGTTAGTAAGGGGATTTTAGAGCTGATTTACATATCTTGGCATCAGGCCAAGCTTCTCCCATCATCAACAGCACAGTCCAGCTCCTTGACTGCGTTATTTTAGAGTGCATCTGCAGTGAGAGGTTGCACCGACATCTTGGAGGGCAAGATTTCCAGTATTAGGGTCAGCCTTATAATTAGGAAATCCATTGGAGGAGGTTTGCTGCATATTGGACATCTTATTCAGCCATCTCCATATTGTATCAGTTTTGAGTTGTAGCTGCTACCCAGCAACTACGACATTTCTGCAGATTTGCCAATTCCATGTATATTGTAGTCAATCCTCCCAAGGATTGTGTATTTTTTTGTATTAGTGTTTTCAGGGGTTGAGAGCTTGCTTCCCCTCATTTATTTGAGCTGATATTGATATATCATTCTATTATCATGTATTTTGTTGCAGTGTCTTCTATAAACTGTGTTATTTTAGCCAGGGCTTTTCATATGCAGCAATGCTCTTATATTTTCTTGTATATGCTCTATTGAGGTTTCCATTGCCTAGTTGGAGTGATTGATCCCTCAACATATTGTATACATTTTCTGCTACATAACATATCTATTGGCTATATCTCTCTTCATGTGTTCAAAGCTATAAAAATAACGTTGTCATTCCATTACATGTGCTTACATTTGTTGCAGTCCCTCATCGGGCACTTATTGAGGACATCTAAGTGTGGTAGATCTGTTTAACCACCTTAGAAGGATTTATTTGGAGCCATCTCTTAGATTTAGGACTTAGATACATTGATCTAAGGGAATCCAGGTCCTAGTTTCAATTCCTGTAGCAGCCATTACTGGAAAATGCATTTTCCAGTCATGCCTTGCTAGCTATTTCGAATTTGGAATATTACAGTGGTATCAGAGCTGCTTTCTTGGCTCAGCCTGTGAGTCTAAGCCCAAGAAGATCAGAAGATTGAAGAGGATGGGATTTATCTCATCATATTTTAGATCCATGAAGAACCTCACTAAGGAGGATAAGCAGAAAGAAGAGGAAGAACCCTGCACTTCCTATTCTCATCAAGGAGACAAAGAAATAAACGGGAGGAAGAATCCATCTTTTGGAGAAGGAAAAAGGGATAAGCTTACCAAGCTTCTTCCTAAATCTGTACATATGATTCATGAAGAATTCAAGGAGATCAGGAGGATGTATGGAGAATCTCCTGAAGGGTTTGGTTCTAAAGCAAAGTCTAGATTGGAGGAGTGTGAGCATGCAGCTGCACATCCTAATACTCAGCGCAGTCACATGCCTAGGATTTCCGGAAAAGAGATGGAAAGGGGAGAAGAGGTTACTAGGAGGGAAATCCTTAGTCATTTTTGGAAGGAGTATGAGTCTCAAACTCAGAAATTCAGAGATCATCTCAGTTTTTCAGAGTTTTGCAAGATGAAGGTGAATGGGAGAAAGCAGTAGGATAGATTTCATCTATCTACCTTTGAAGGTTCACCTGTATGTTCAGCCAAAGCTTGGGTGGAGGAGTTAGATACGTTCTTGCAGCAGCACCAAATGTCAGAGGATGAAGCCATCAAAGTTGCAGCGCTACATTTGAGAGGTAAGGCTTATGCCTGGTGGGTTTTGGAATCTTTTTCTTTGAGAAATGTAAACATTGCATCTTATGCAAATTTCACTAAGGCATTAGTGGAAAATTTTGATAGAAGGATTCATGAAACACATATGGTGGAGAAAAACAAGAAAACTCAAGCAAAACCCTTACATGAAAACTTGCACCATACTTTGTCGGAAGAAAGGTTTTCATCTCACACCTTTGAGCAAAGGAGCATGGAGATCTCTTTTTAAAAAAGGGATCCAATTATTGGAGAGTTTCCCACTCATGTTGCAGAGATTGAGGGCAACAACGCTGTTAGATCTGGAGTTGATCTAGCACCTCATGCAGAGGGATGCTTGCATCTTTGCAAGGAAGTCCCCAGGATCTCATGTGTAGAGACCAAGGCACAACTCATGTTTTACCTATGCCATTGTTGAGGAGGTGTGGAACCATGGAGACACAAGGAGAAGGTAGGGAGAAGACCCAACATCATGAGATGAGGAGTATACATCCCTATTCATTTCTGGAGGTTGATGCACCTAAGAAGGTGATTGGATTGCACAGTGGAAGCATGGACAAATTTGTTCATTCATCTATGCAGTCACCTCTTGAGGATGATGTCTCATTGCATGAAGACATTTTTCCGGGGAGACCACTGGATCAGCAGAGGAGGATGGATGCTTCACCAGTTGAGGCACCACTCAGTGATTTCAGAGGAGTGGGAACCTTCGGAGATCATTTTACAGCACTAGGAGTCTTGGGTGGACTCAAGGAGAGAGGGAGCATTCCCTCAACATCATTTTTACCCACTTCCACTTCAGATTCTGCACTGTGGCAGAAGCAGCAAAGGAAGGATAGCAGCCTTCCAACTTGCATCTTTGACATGGGAGATGTCAAAGGAGAGGGCAACCATATGACCGATGTTCTTCATGAGAGATCATCAGTGCTGTCACTATGGAGGTTAGATCCATATTAGAGCTCGCAGCTGTTGGTGGAGTATTCCAAGGATCTTTTCACTTGCATGATCTTGAATGACCAGTTGCATGAGGAGGGATATTCAATCAGAGATGGGGTCATCTTTTATCATGGTAGGATCTTCTTTCATAGAGCTTTCAAGCTCAAGGAGAAGTTGCTACAAGAAGCTCGAGAGGATTTCCTTTTCAGTCACAATTGTTCTATGAGAGCATCCCACACCATCATGGAGGGGTATTTTTGGATGGGCTTTGAGGAGGAGATATATCAGCATATGAGCAGATGCATGGACCAGATGGAGATGGAGGAGATACATGACTCTTTAGGAGAGTTAGCACAACCACCTCTTTTCTCTTTGAAGATGAGAGGAGACTCATCTATGAGCCACTCCATTTGTATGAGTAGAGAGTATGGTAAGGGTGTTCATTGTTGTTTACATGAGCATTTATGTGATGTATGTATATGTCCCTTAACCATACATGTGCAGGATGATGCTCCAAGGAGGAGAATTCTTTTGTCTAGACCACATGGTTTAGATGAGGCCATAAGCATGACTGATGGCCATTCCCTAGGAGGACTTGGGGAAGAAATATATTATGGAGGAAATTCTCATTGTACACCTTACATCATTCACTTCCTCCATACTTATGAGGAGATTGGAGCAGCAGGAAAGTGGTTGAGAAACCACACTTTTTATCAGTCTCTATTGCATTTGAGGGTCAAGCTGCGCTGGTTGCACTTGAGGGACCATAATCCTTCTCATTTGTTGCATATGGCAGCAAGTATGATTCTCATATTTTCTCCCTATGGTTCTATTGTTGCTGTCTTTATGAGGAGCATGCTTGGGAGAGAGACACATTGTGTGGATGTGTCCTTTGAGGGAGAAATTCCTCACACTTTTTGCACTACATGTTATGAGGGGAACATGGGACATGATATGGTCACCTTGACAACAAATTTGTTTCCTTATGAGGTGAGCCATATGATGGAGATGATGCCATATGATGATGATTTCCAACTCATCATATATGGGGATATTTGGGCCAGCTCGATTTGCAGCGTTGGAGGAGAGGTCTTTGGAGATCTAGTCCTCATTTTCCCACTTGAGGGCAACCTTATTGCAGCCCAGGATCAGCAGACACTCTACACTTATCTTAAGTGGAGAGATGGACAACGTGGGGTAGGCTACATTGGTTACCATGTGCAGATTTTTATCCCACCCACTTTGCCGGAGCCAAAGGTGGATGACAGCTTTTAGGAGTTGCCTAGTTGGAAGGTGACTCATTTTGCATGGCTCATAGCTTGGAGATGGAGGATCCATATGGGGAAGATAGTTCCCATTTTATTTCAGATCCTATTCTTGAAGGGGATCTCTAGACATCACTTTTCTATCCTCTTGAGTATTTCACCTTTACATGATGATGGCTTGATAGCTGACTTACATTGTGAGGAGGAGCAATGTGGAGGCTTGATTGATGAGATGGAATCAATTTCCTTGGAAGATATCATCATACAGGGATGCTACAGGGAGAGGAGAAGAGAACTCAGTCTATCCTTGCACTTGCTTGAGGACAAGAAATCTTTAAGAGGGGAGGACTGTAATATTCCAAAATTTGCATGCAGCAAATTGGAATATTATTTTTTGCTGATTTCATTTAGGAAGTGAATAAAATGCGTAAAAGGCCCATGAGTAGGAATAATATCCTTCATAGTGTGAAAAGGATCAATGGAGCAGCTTTATTTTTCACCTTCCAGTGTGAAAAGGGGCAAATGCATGAGGACAAGGTCAAGTTTGACCAAGTCAACAACGCTGCCTAAGAGGTGTAGCTTGCATGAGAAGACATAATAGTTTGAGAGGGAGGAATATTCCTTGTGGAAGAAACCCTAATGAGTGGGGTCCATGGCAAAGAGGCATTCACTTGTATAAGAGGAGGAGGAGGCAGCCATAGAGGGACATCTTTTGAGCATATGATTTTAGTCTGAAGACTATTTACATACTCCGGCTATTCAACTGAGTTGCAGTGCTGCTTAGCACAAGGGATTCCTATTTAGGATTTCCTCTCCTTCTTGAGAGGCATCTTGAAGGATTTCACTTCATCTTCTCCACATCTTGGCTCAAGGCCAAAGCCACTACCATCAGTCACTGCGTTATTTCTACTAAAGTATAACGTAGTGTTGTTGGGTGTTGTAGTGGAGGATTCCACAACACCTTCCCTTGGCTCATATTTCAGAGGAGGGAGCTCCTATTCCTCTGGGAGGTTAGTAAAGGGGATTTCAGAGCTGATTTTCATATCTTGGCATCAGGCCAAGCTTCTCCCATCATCAACAACGCAGTCCAGTTCCTTGACTGCGTTATTCTAGAGTGCATCTGTAGTGAGAGGTTGCACCGACATCTTGGAGGGAAATATTTCCAGTATTAGGGTCAGCCTTATACTTAGGAAATCCATTAGAGGAGGTTTGCTACATATTGGACATCTTATTCAGCCATCTCCATATTGTATCAGTTTTGAGTTGCAGCTGCCACCCAACAACTCCGACATTTCTGCAAATTTTCCAATTCCATGTATATTGTAGTCAATCCTCCCAAGGATTGTGTATTTTGTTGTATTAGTGTTTTCAGGGGTTGAGAGCTTTCTCCCCCTCATTTCTTTGAGCTGATATTGATATATAATTCTATTATCATGTATTTTTTTGCAGTGTCTTCTATAAACTATGTTATTTTAGCCAGGGCTTTTCATATGCAGCAGTGCTCTTGTATTTTCTTGTATATCCTATATTGAGGCTTCCATTGCCTAGTTGGAGTGATTGATCCCTCCACATATTGTATACATTTTCTGCTACATAACATATTTTTTGGCTATATCTCTCTTCATGTGTTCACAGCTATAAGAATAACGCTGTCATTCCATTACATGTGCTTACATTTGTTGCAGTCCCTCATCGGACACTTATTGAGGACATCTAATTGTGGTAGATCTGTTTAACCACCTTAGAAGGATTCCTTTGGAGCCATCTCTTGGATTTAGGACTTACATACATTGATCTAAGGGAATCCAGGTCCTGGTTTCAATTCCTATAGTAGCCATTACTATAAAATTCTTTTTCCAGTCATGCCTTGCTAGCTGTTCCGAATTTAGAATATTACAGAGATGGCCTAGAATGACCCTGAAATGATCTCACAAGAGGGACTACGTAATTGTTGGACTGCTGGAAGGAATACTGCGTTGTCTTTGCTGTAAATATCGGGACTGCAACTACCGGCAAAATATAAAGGTGTAGATCTGGCAGTTTCGAAGCTTCGATGATGCTAAAACTTTAGATCCGAGCTATATGATGAATACCCAAGATAACCTAGAAAGGATTTCCAGTTCTGTCAATATTGGAAAATCACCCTCTTAGGCACTGCAATTATGACTGTTGGGCATGCATATCTGAAGCATAATCTAAAGAATTATGGTTGCAATATGATGTACAATTAGATCTATGCTTGAAGGGTTGATCCCTTCACTAGATCCTCAAGCTAGAAGCTTAAGATCTAGCTCCTCCAACCTCCTCCAATAGATGCAGCTGTTGAATGCACAACAGCTAGAGAAAATTGCATTGTCAGAGAGGGAGGCTCTATAGGCTAATGCTAGATGTTGCAAAGTAGCTCCTGAATTATGGAAATAATGTTCCCAAGGTGAGGAGATGGTCCTCA
Source organism: Pinus albicaulis (assembly GCA_034641835.2). Classification (NCBI taxonomy): domain Eukaryota; kingdom Viridiplantae; phylum Streptophyta; class Pinopsida; order Pinales; family Pinaceae; genus Pinus; species Pinus albicaulis. The sequence goes on from CM076580.1 coordinate 1,361,337,609, forward strand.
CAGGATTTCGAATTGAAATACTGGAAAATTCCTTCTCCCAATAGATCTACAGGACTGAACTGCACAATCCTTGAGGGGACTGCTGCTGCATGGAGGTATGAAATGTTGGCCTGAATGTCAGATATAGATCTGTTTCTCTTGAAAGGATGGACATGAAGAACAAGGTGAAAGGATGAATCCTCCACCGGTTTCCTAGCTGAAATGCTAGAAACAACCGCCACCTCTCAAACCCTCAAGCAAGAATGTGTTATTCCTGTGACTGAATATGCATATGAGAGTGGCATGAATATGGCACCAATGCCTGATGATGAATGGATCTCGATAGAAACCTTCCCAGAGTAGGAACTCGAAGTCCCCTGTGGATAAGGGTGGGATTTCCACTCGGAAACACCCGTGTGCTAAACAACACTGCAGACTTAGCTAAATAGCATAAGCGTGCATATAAATGTCACATGAAAAATCTAGATCTAAACATATCAGAAATAATAATCTAAAGCCTACCTTCTATTGTGCCTTCATCTTCATTATATAGATTATGAGCCTTCCATAACCCAGCCCACCTAATAACTGTGTTGCACATGTGGCCACTAGCCTCCATGAAGACCGTGTCGTATTTACATGATCTCCATCATGTCTGCATTTAATTCCCACTCTCTCCATCATGTGTGTGTTAGATGCACCACTTCCTCCACTATCTCATCATAAGTGCTTTATGATCTTACTTTGAATCCACCATTATTTCAATTGACCTCCTCCAAGATCCTCATGATTTTACATTAAAGATCCATGATCTCCACTCTTCCTTCATTTAAGAAGTTGCTCCACTACTCCATAATGTAGATCTAGATCTGAAATATCCACATACACACATCAAAAGTGGATTTTATTCATCTATGGGGTTTGTGGATCCGTCCACCCTCTTATTTACTTAATTAATTAAGAAAATTAAGAACTCTAATATTCCAATTATCTTGTGGAAAATTGGGAATATTACAATACAAGCTCTAAAACCCCAAAAAAATAATAAGTAACTAAAAATCACCAAAAGCTATTTTTTAATATTTAATGAATCTTTTAATTGAAACTTAAAAATAAATAAAACAGCTTGATACAAGCTCCATAGCCCCAAAAAAATAATAAAAAAATATTTTAAAAAAACCCTTAAATCCAAAAAATAATAAAGAAAATTTTTAAAAGAATCCTTAAAATCATGATACCCACATATTTTTGGGTGGATATTGGGCAAAAGAATTTAACTTTAAGAATGATAAAAGATAATTTTAATATCTATATGATCATAAATTTTATTTAATTTTTAAATTCTTTTTTTAATGATCATAAATTTTATTTAATTTTTAAATTCTTCTTTTAACTCAAAAATGGATGAAACATGCCATAATACTCTTTTCGTAGTTTTTTCAAAAAAATCCTCAAAATTGATAAAAAAAAATGAATATCTATATGATCAAAATTTTTACTTGTATAAAAAAATGACTCTAAATGGATGAAACATAAACATAGTGGAGGCAAGCTAATAACATGCTCAATAACTTAAGAGAGAAATAGTTAAAAAACAACCCTTGTTTTTTTTTATGAATCCTGAAAGTCTCCATACTTTTTTTCTTAGCTTGTAGTTTTTTTGAAAATCAAGCTGAAAACATTACATTGGAATCTTTAAAAACATATTGTTTTGTTTTTAAGTTATTGAAGTCAAATGCTTTTTTAGGAAGCCACTAAAGCTATAATATTGAAAAAAATTATGAGACGAACTGAAACGCTGTATTTTTTTGTGATATTTTTTTTTTCTCTCATTATTATGAATTTCAAGGCATTTAAATTTTTTCCCCATTATTTCCAATTTCAAGGCAAACTAAATCTTGAACTTCGGGAAACTAAATCTAGAACTCCGAGGCAAAAATTGAACCTTATGCTAAGCATGCTAAGTAGTTTAAACAGGCCTTTGCAATCAATTAGGCCACACAGCCCGCTCACTATGCATATAAGATGCGAGAATAGCTTCAGCTGCTGATTTTATCTTCCACCACAGAAGATGGATAGTGGAGGAGTATGTGACGGTCTAGAGATTACCGTTCTTGGCACCCTGTACAAAGGACCATGGGAGAAAAAATATTGTAGCAGTTCTCGGGGGAAAGACAGATATCCCTATCCCATTGGATATCAATCTTTGTGCAATTATGTTGGACACATCTATGCAATGGAGATTCAGAAAGGTGCCAAAGGGCCTGTGTTTGTGATTGTTTCTAACAAAAGGGTTTCGTGCCAAGGGAAACTCCTACCATTGCCTGGGAAAAAATCTAAAAGAAAGATAAAATGCGAGTTCAAAAGTCCCATAGAGATCAGTTCTTGATAATTGATGGTGCTAAGATTTTTGGAATTACAAATCCATTGGTTCAACACTTATTCCATGAACTTGTTGAAAATGAAAATAGGACAGAAAATCAAAACAATGAAGATATTCATATGAATGGAGACACTCTGTAGTCAAGTGTTGGGAAACTTCCAACTGCAACAAAGAAGGATCAATAAGAAGGAAACACTCGAGGCTTGATAAACAGAAGGTTGTTCATGTAGCATTTCTAGAATCTCTTAAACTTAACATGGATTGTTGTATTCCTGCAATGAAAATTGAGAATGACAATAAAAAAAATCAGCCTTTTGAAAGCTTCGATATTGTAGGGAAAAATGGATTGTTTGTGCTAGATTCCCTTGACATTGAAGAAAAAAAATAGCATTAAATTATGTTTGTGTGTCTAAGGATGAAAATAATTCTCCTAGTATTCTGATAAATAACAAAGGCACTAACAGTAGGCCATTCATTTTAGATCAACCTTCTCATCTAAAGAGAATGGAAATTTCACATTTTGGGCATGGGAGACTGTAGCTAAAATCATAAATGAAGAACAAGGCATGGAAAACCATTCAGCAATATCTAATTTTGGCAAGGGAATACTTTCAGGTTCTCAAGTAGAGCCATATTGCCTGCAACAATACACACTACTGGATAAATTGCACGATGGTTCCATGCTTGAGTACTCTATTAGAGAGTGTGAAGAAGTATTACAAGAAAGAAAGGATGATGAGAGACAACTAAAAGTTGAGAAATCTAATCAGTTTATTCCTCGAGCTAGTGTTATTCCTTTGCAGTCTGTCCCTGAAATATCTGGGAAAGGTCAAATACTTTCTAATGAGTGTATTTTGAGTTCCTCATAACATAATAGACAATGTAATGCCACTGGATGGAAATTTAGACAAGGCAGATTCAGATTACATGGGACAGGAATTTGCAAAGTCGGTGATAATGGTGTTGCTCCCACAAGCATTTCCCTCCCTTAAACAAGTTGCCAGAAAGAAAAGAAAGTATATATTAGTAGGGAATTTACACGCCTCTGCCATTGTTGAATATGATCCTAATAATGAATCTTTTGATCAATTCCATGCAATTAGAAAGAAAATTAGGAAGTATTCAAGGGAAATGTGCATGGTCTCTCATGTTGATGCTTCTGAATTTGCAGCCATAAGAAATAGTTTGCTAGTTGGGATACTCGTTCCGAATTGCAATCTGTCTATGGAAGTTGAGGTGTTATGTGCAGAGACTTCAACTGAAGTGAAGACTCCTAAAAACTCTTGTGTACCAGAGACAATTAAAAATATAGTGCCAATTTTCTCCTCTACATATATAAAATAGGGAAATTTTGTGCATGGAATAAGTAAAATGGAAATTACTGCAGGATGCCCACCATTAATAAAATTATGTCATGATAAGAAAATGTATCCTATGGAAGCAAACAATATACCAGAAATGTCCAAACCAGGTGATGTTATTATGGGGATCTTGGCATTGAATAGGAGCTTTAGAAATGAGTCTTTGGTGAGATCAAAGATGATGTGAATGAAACTAATGGAGAGTTTCTCATGGTTGTTTCAAGTGCTAAAAAAAATAATGAAGAGAGAGATCGATCTAGTATATCTCCTGCATTTGATCTAATTGCAAAGTCAAAAGAGAAATGCTTTTCAAAAGCAGTAGAGAATGTAGCTGAGGGTTTGCAGGTGGATGTGCCTTTGGGATCGAAATGTAATGTTAACTCAAGTAATGAAGTTGATAACTTTCATTTTTTATAAAGGATGATAAATGGGACTATGTAGGTAATTCTAGGAAAGATTTTGTGGTCATAGACTATGTTGTCGCAGACAGTTTTGAGGATGACCAGTGTTCCAATGATGTTGTCCAGAAGAATTCATCTCATCTCAGTGCATTAGTGAGCTACAAAATGCTCGTCTATGTAGTACGACCTTTGTACGAGACAGATCCTCCATGTGCTACAAATGCTGAGAAAAAATATCTGAGAAGAAAGAGCAGTTTAGATTCAGAGATATATGATGTCAAAAGAAATCCCACATTGGTGCATCTTTTGGACTGCAAGGGCTTTGGAGAGGCCAGTGAGGGTAATGTTGTTGGTGACAGTCTTAACACAGAAATTGCTTTGACTGAATTTAATTTTAATTTTGAGAGGCATGTAAAATATGTATCTACTGTCTTTGATCCATATTATGTAGTTCTCATTTCAAATTGGGGAAATGATAAACAAATTCAGTTTGAAGATGCCCCACGTGCTCCCACTATCTTCAGGAGAGAATACATGGCCAAGTATGACTTGCCTAGACAATACCTTGATAACCGTGGCTATCAAATATGCCAGCATGAAAAGTGTAGATATTGGATATAAAACGGTGCAGTCTAGTGCCCTATGAAGTCAATATTGTGTTTTTGATGCACAACCTGGCATCTTTGAAGTGTGTAGTATAGGAAACGTTCATGAGGAACATAATGGTGCTTAATCAATTGAACAATTTTTGGGTAGAAATTTTTCAAATGAGTTATTAGTAACAAGATCTGAGATTTATGTATCTGTATCTTGTTGCAGCTCACTGATGATAACGGATTTCTTCGTAGATTTGTGGAAGGTTGTATTTCATTTGATAAAAAAATAGATATTGAGTCACAAGCAAAGTATTGTGGGATTCCAACTAATAAAATATGTTCTTATGGGAGATCTTCTTCTTGGGCTGAAGGTAAGCTGCCTGTTTCCCACATATTATGTAAACAAGGGTGTGATCACAGGTTATTTGAACAAGCTTTGGATGTCTCTGTAGGATCTTTTCAAGATAAGAAAGTCCAAAATTCAGACATAACTTCTGGAATGCAGCATACGATATTACCTACCTTCAGTGATTTGGAATTGGCTTCATGTATAACTATTGGCATAAGTAATCATCATGGAATCTCTGATATCCCCAATGCAATTAAAAGAAAGTAAAACCTGAAGAAGGATGGAATTGTTAATGTTGGATCATATTTTCAAAGTGTATTGATAGAGACGTTGAACAAAGAATTAAAGGGTATTTCCCTAGTTTTGACTTTTTCAGATTTGACTTCTTCTATCCTAAATGCTGAAGTTGTTGAAAACAATGATTTGAGCGTTGGTTCTTTGTTGAAGAAATTAAAGCCAGAATTCCCTAGTTAGGATGATATTATAATAAATATGAATGATTATACTAATGGAAATAAAATAGAAATGGAATTTACGGAACTTGTAGGTTTCTATGAGCATCCTATTCCGGCTCTTTCTTTGTTGTTGAGTGTTCAGGGTAAAAATGTTCATCTCTATGTTTTCTATGGTCTTCTACAGAAAAGGGAAAGAATTCTTTTCATTTACAAGGTGGTGATTGTAAAGGACTCATCCAATTATTCTTGTCTACTTGGTTACACAAGAGTTATTCTACCGGATTGAGAAGCTTTCTTTGAGATAAAGTTTACATTTGATAAATATGGAATACAGTTCACATCAGATGGGCATAATCTTGGTCTACTTGAATGCATTAGAATTCAAGATCTGAGAGAATCAAGAGTAAATTGTCCACGCTCAAAATGTATTTCACTAGGTCAATGTGAAGGACATGGTGTTAAATTGGTTTCAGTGAAAAATCGGCACATTTCAATGTTAGCATAGTTGTCTTCTATGGAGAGTATGTATTGTATATTGGTTTGTGAACCACATTATATCATTGCAGCTAGATAAAATGGATGGATACATGGGTGGAGGATGGACTCGAGATGGAGCATGTGTGTGGAGGAATTCATTTTACCAATTGATGGTTGTACAAGAGTGCACATATGGGAATTGTTGGTTGTTCCTCATCTTTCAAATCTTGTTATTGGGCACAATTGCAATGGATACCATGCTATCTAGGATATTTGAAGGTGCGTTATGATTTCAAATTTTTTTAGTGTGGATTACAACATCTTCCAATCTGTTGTTTTGGGAGTCCTCAGTCAATGTGCGTGTGGCAAGATGAGGAGGAATTTCACAGATTGTAAACTTCCAGATGAAGTTTACAATAGACATGTCTTTAAAGATAATACTTTCAACAACATTGCACCAAGAGAACATCAAGAGTCAAGGTTGAGTAGTAATCATGCATGTTAAAATTTGGATTTCAATGAAGAATATATATTTGTTTGTCTTCTGGTACTTGTTGCACCACCCAATATAGATAAAATTCAAATAAATCAAGATGAAAATTGTGATGAGCTAAAGAGAAAAGGATCATGGAGGCTTGCATTTCTGGGAAATAAAGTTCTTCGGTTGGGATATACTATAGATGCAAGGGCTTCTGTGGCATTTGTGTTGTCTCATAATGGAGTAATAGGAACATCCCAAGGTCACATTTATACTTGGGAAGTGATGAATGGAATAAAAATATTTACATTGAAGGATTTTGAAGGTGTGAGCATCTCATGCATCTCTGGAGATCCAGCATAAACTACATTTTTTGTTGCAGGAAGTGACAATCGAGTCCTCCTGTATGTCCAGATGAAAATTTTCTCTTAATTCAAATCCTTGTGTTTCACAACATATTATACCAAAACTAAAAAGGATAAGAATAAGTAACAGGTAGAAAATAACATTTATAATAATAAAAAAACTAAATAATTTATCATTTTGGAAGATTAAATAGAACAAAATCCATCGACTCATTCATTGAAGAATAAATCTGGTTTCAACATTAGGAATTCACTCTAACGGTTCAGGTTCAGATAGATATTCAATCAATTCATTAACTTGATAGATATTTGAGATCCCCATGACTTCAAGGATTTCCTGAAATCAATGATTTACCTACCCAAAGAGGGCCATTCAATGTACTCACTTTGAACTTGATATTGCAACAATTAATCAAATCCTAAGCCGTAAATTTTCTTGAGTTCTTCATTATTATTGATTTTTTCAATATTATTCATGCGCTAGGTACATAAAAAATATTAGTCAGCAGATAGCCCTAATTTATTTTGAGAGAAGAAACAGGAGTCATTCTTTAAGGTGAATGTTTGAGGAACTCAGATGTGGAGGAAACCTCACGGTAAAATCACCTGCATCCTGTTGTTTGTGAATTTGATGAGGAGGAATGAGGAGTGGAGATGGAAAAGATATTGTCAAGGTTGGTTGGAGGAGCACATAAATCATTCGGTGTGTGTTGTGTTCATCAGAGGGAATCTCATTGGAGTTAGTCTTGATGGTGGGGCAACCAAGAATTAAAATCACATGCTGTAGTTTTCGTACAACGGTTACATTCTCGCAACAGTAGCCTTACAATGTGAATGTGAATTTTCTTTTCAATTTGGTGGGAGCATTTATCACATTCAAGACAAATTTCCCCAGCACCCATTCAGGAAAGATGTCACCAGCATAATAAAAAGTTAGATGAAGAGGTAAGGTGAGATGATTCAAAAGGAATGCCTATCAGCCTAAATATTTAGCACCATCAAGCTACTACATTAGCTAGCATCGTTCCATCTTTAAATGCATGTAATCTTGGTCTAACTATCCAATGTTTTGTTTCAATTTTTACATAACTTGAATATATTATAAGAATGTGAAATTTAAAAGTAAATTTTAAATAATAAAAATATGTTAAGTGAATTTAAGTTTTTGTGATCTATAATATGATTTTTGGGACATTTTTTGGCAATAATCACATCTAAAAATTGGAATAAAAAATTGAATAGTTAGACTAAGATTACATGCATTTAAAGATAGATCAATTAAAATTTCTTTAAGATAGAATAATTAGAGAATACCTTTATAAAATGATTAAACTATTATACTCCCAAATTGAGGAAATAAAATATTGAATCATGGCGTCATGTGGGGCATTCTCCATAATTGCATCCCTACCATTGAAAATCTACGCAGACAGGCCATCCACGGCCCATCCAGATGTTGTTTCTATTTTTCTCATGAGGAAGATGTTCAACATCTCTTCCTTGAGTGCCCTATTATCGAGGAATTCTAGCACTCGGTTACTCATGCACTGGGTTGTGCACTCACCTAGCAAGGCACATCTAATTTCTGCGGCCTGCTCTGCGTGGTGGCATGATGCCACTTGCATCAAAATTCAGAACCTACCATTGTTGATCATGTGGGGCATCTGGACCTATCGGAACTGTTTCACATTTGATGGAGTGCATGTGGTCTGGGACCACATTTGTTCTTCCATCGTCTCTACTTATAGACTCATTCCTGATGTTGATCATCCCACCCGTAGAAAGGAAAACACCCTTGAAATCATTGATCATACTCTCCCAGGGGCATACCTTGATGGGGCGTCAAACAATCATGGGTGTGGGGGCGGTGCAGTTTTATATATAACAGCCACTCATTTCTTCCACCTCAAAATGGGGTTGGGTCCGGGGACTAACAATTTTTTTGAACTCCTTAGCCTTTGGCTTCTTCTTATTTTTTCCCATGAACAAGGATGCAATGGACTGCAGATTTTTGGGGACTCACAAATTGTCATAAATTGGTTCAATTCACTTTCACAGTGCCATACACACACTTATATCATTATTTAGGGAGGTGCATCTTCTGAAATCATTTTTTGACATTATCTCTGTCACTCACATTTACAGGTAGAGGAACCAAGTGGCAAACAATATTTCCAAAGAAGCAGCGGAGTTAGTTTGGAGAAGGTGGCTCATTATTAAGCATGACGGGGAACAATATACATGATATGAGAGCAGTCACTCCATGATTGTAATTTTGTCATCATCATTATTTTTGGCGATTAGTTATATTTTGCTGATAGATCACTTATTATCAGCTCTATTTATATCGGTTGCTACCATGTATTTTATGTACATATCGTGACTAGATTAGATATTTTAGCACTGATACTTGCAGATTATCTGACTGCTATTTGCCTCCTTGGGGATGATTTGAAACCATGAACATTGCTGGTTATTATATTTAAAATGTAACATGTAATTTTTCTTTTATATAATGAGAAATTACGACTTTTTCCTGGGAAAAAAAAATGTTGTTCAATGATGGTGGGATATGTCTTTTTGATGAAATAAATACTTTAGAAGGCGTTTTAAGGGAGGTCAACATGAATGGACATATAATAGAAGGATGTGATATAATAGGTTCTAAGATGTCCTTTTATCGTTAGATTAACACCAATTAATGTTTCTAGTGGATATTTCAAGAATAAAACATTGACGATATATAAAAGAATATTTCAAGGACTATTAAGGTAGAAGAAAATAGAGGGCCACTATGTATCATCACATTTCCATGGGTCTTCGTTACAATTCAATTAGAGGTTCGAAATTACTAATTAAAATGAGCTTCTTAGTCCAAAGTGCACAAGAAAATCAACACTCCAACAATTTGCAGTAGACAAGTTTTGAGGATTGGAGTTCCATCTAAAGTTATTACAAATTCACCCCATAAAAGAATGAGGAAAAACATTCACTTGAGATGAATAGTAAAGAACCAAACATCCTTCCTATAGTTTCTCATTGTATCTAATATATAAGTTATTGAAAATTCACCCCATAAAAGAATGAGGAAAAATCTTCACTTGAGATAAATAGTAAAGAACCAAACATCCTTCCTATGATTTCTCATTGTAGCCAATATATCCAAAAAAATCATTTTAGAATATTCAATACTTGTGTAATTGAATGATTTATGGCATCTTCCATTTGGATTATATCAGTATGAAGATAACATGAGAACAAATGTTGTAGAGAGTAAGCACAATCTAAAAAATAAAAAATAGTAACATTTAACATCTATAATTGAGTTTAGAGAGAATCATATAATCCCATAAACAAATATTATTAGATGTTACATAAGTATACTTCAATTAAAAGTAACTTAAAATTATTCACACACTATGAAGCTATATCATTTATTATAAGAATATAGAAGTTATATTATTTATCAAATCACACCCACTTGCTAGCCATGATGATTATCACTTATCTAACCATATTGATTGCTCATGCTCCATTTAGAAACAAGGATTTGTTTTAGTAACCCATATTGCAGTGTACATTGAAGGAAAAATATAAATTTAAAGATCTAAATCATATGTTCCAGAGTGGATTCTCCCAAAAACCATACTTCAATTATCCTCATGCAAATCTATATGCATCAAAAAATATTTGTAAGGGTTTATTGAAAATAATATCCAATGTTGGAGTATTACAATTTTTTTCAAGACACACTTTTTGTACATGATTCTACACTTTGTTGTACATGATTCTACATTTGCATGACACTATTTCAAGACTGAAAGACAAGAGAAACATGAATAAAGAGATAAAAATTTAAACAAAATTGAAACCAAGGTGTGTACATGTAAAGATCTAATGAATATGTAAGTCAAATTTATTTCCCTCCACTCTGTCTTTAAGTAATACATCATGCATTTTCCATTGGAGAGTAGAGAATATGAAGCAAGTAGGTAGATATGAAGTCTCACTCCCACCTTGTTTTATCTCAAGTACGAGGTAAACAACTTGTACCGCATGGGATTTAATATTGGGTATCATATTTATTGATGAAGCAATTATTCAAAGGAAATAATAGCCGAGTGCACATTTTTAGGAAGAGAATTGAACCTTGAACCTTGGTGTTTTATTATTGAGAGAAAAAAAGGGTAGGCTTCAACCTCAACCTTTTCTTCAAAATCGTAGTTCTCATCTTCTCCCTTCATCTTGAGATGCTTCCATTAAGTTCATGTCACTCATAAATATAAATCTAGAGATAGCCAGATGGAGACTGTATGATGTTGATGCTTTTTTGTGTGGGAAAAAGAAATCCTCTCTTACTATTTGTCACATGTGCATTGGTGTTTCATTTGCTACTCCAGTGGGATACTTTACTGGCAACTTCTTCCTCCTCCTAATTTACAAATTACAATCCCCAATGATGATGAACCACTAGTAGAAAATGATGAAATTAGTGACTAGGTGACTAAAAAAGTTAGTCACCACAATTATTTCAAGTGAATTACTACTAAATTTGAGCAATTTTAAGTGACTGAACTAAAAATGACTAACTTAAATGACTAATTTAGTCGAGGGATAAAATATACGACTAGATAATAAGTGACTAAACTAAAAACGACTAACTTAAATCACTGATTTAGTCTACGATTAAAATATATGACTAGATAATAAGTGATAAAATTAATAATGTTTAACGTAAATGACTATTATAGTCCAAGAATAAAAATATGACCAAATAAGAAGTACACCAAGTATATGAATTAGTTATTTATATTAGTAATTTTTAATTGTGTCACTCCATAAACGGAAAATTGCAATTTTAATGTTGAAGTGTTAAATTTCACTACAAGGGTCTCTAAATCCAACTGTAGTGTTAAAATTAAGAGAAAAAAGGTCTCTGAATCCATCTAAAATGTTAAAATTATGAAAACACTTTTGTTTCTAAAGTTTAACACTGCAGATGGATTCAAAGACCCCCTTCTTTGAATCCATATGTAGTGTTAAATTTCGAGACAAAGAGGTCTCCGAGTCCATTTGAAGTGTTAAAATTTAGAGACCCTCGTCTTCAATGTTAGATTTAGTTAGATGGATTCAACAACCCCCTTAAAGGGGTGTCCATCAATCCATTTATAATGCTAAAACTATACTACTTTTATACAATCACTACTAAACCAATATAAAAATTGCTATTAAAATGGTTAACCACAACACAATATTAACACAATCAATAACTTTATCATAAATAGAAAAAATAGAGTGAAAATTTGGTGGTCATGCAGAATATATCTCACTCTAATTTAGTTTTAACAATTAAATATATAAATATAAATTATAACAAAACCCTCTTTGTTTATTCCCTCCATATTTTTGAATTCTTCCCTCTATTCATTTTAAATTTCCGTTGTTGGGGAGCTATTTCTTTGCTGCGTGTTAATGGGATTTAATACGCCGTTGATGGCAGGGAATTGGCAGCTTCACTCCCAATACCTTCTCAATTAGAGAAGATGTGGGTGTTTCACGCAGTGGTGATTGTTGTACAATTGATCCTGCACCACATTGGAAATAGAAAAATGACACCAAGGCCATGACCAACCTCGGTGAACAATTTCGGTGAAAAATATGGAGATTCTGCCCACTGCTGAAAAGTATTCGGGGCCTATTAATTCTTCCAAAAAGAAGTATTTTCATAATACGATGGAGCGAACTAGGAGGAGAACATTGAAATTAATCTACTCCCCAGCTACGCTCATTGTTGCACCTAATCTAAATCCAAAGGTAAGCCTCACCCCCATATCCGTCTGAGATTGTTAATAAAAAAAATTTCTATTGATTTTTGAAAAATGGAATAAATTTTATCATTAGACCTGTTAGAAATCATTGTCTGTAGTTTGAGGACGAGAAGGACTTCAAAAATATGAATCTGTAAACTCTGAATGAAATATTATTTCTTAAGAGTTCATAGAATTATGGTTTTTGTCATTCAGTGTATTTGCATAGAGAAAAGTGAGGTTCTCTTACAACCTACGGTAGAATATATGTGATCCATGCATGTTTCATGCTGATAAAATAAAATGTAAAATAGGTCAAAAATATTTGATGTCTAATGCTGGCAAAAATTATTGGTGCTTTTAGTGATTGCAACATAAGCTTATTTTCTGGCAGTACAAAGAGCTCTCCTTTTGTCAGGCAAGCAAGAAATCCATTCATTCTCAGAAGTATTTGGACAACATGGAAGAAGGTATTTGGTTTGTGTGCCTTCTGCATTACATACGATGCATAGTTAGTGACAGTGTCGGGTGTTGGATCTAAGCCATCCGATTGAGATTGATACTGCTATCGAATCTAAACTCAAGCACCGATCTATGTCTAAAAACACCCCTCATGAAAAGAGCTAGAAATCTGGATACCAAAAGAAAGTGGAGAGGGAGCCTGGTGTGTTAGCTAGTGGTTGAGTGTTGTGGCAAGTAGGAGCTCATAAGATCAAGTCCCTGGGTTGGTGGCCTCTGATAAATTCTTGATATTGGTGGGCCTTACTCAATGTCCTACCTACCTGGGGTAGGTACCAAAATTTTGCTAGCAATTTTACCTTGGGTGTCATCCTCAGAATGAGGGGAAGTGCCCGGAGTAACATGGGATATGTATTTACAAGGAAAATAAAATTCTAATGTTTGCAAAAGGAGAAAAAGATAAGAATAATAGCATAGATCCATCCTAGCCCTCGATCTTTTAAGAAGAAAAATGTTTGCATCTGTCCTTTTAATGCATCTTGGTGTTTAATAGATCTAGGGTTAAGATGGATCTTCTGGTCACCTTGTTTTAGTAGGCAAAAGTTTTCCCAACTAAGGACCATTTCACATGACAAGATAATAAAAGTGAAGTTTGGATACATTAGTATATGATTAGTAGTAGTAAGGTTCTGTTAGTGATATTTAAGGTTAAGTCAAACACTTTTTAGTGTAAGTTTTCGATTTTGTCACTTTCTTGAAGTATCTAGCCTCACGTATTAGGCAGTGAGAAGCATTCTTTATTCTATCTAGTCAAATTGTTTTTGTATGCCTCTATTTTATGTTGGTATTGAGTGGGGGGGCATTTTGCAACTATTTTTGGGTAGTAAGTATAGTAGTTTCACTGATAAATTTCATTACTTTTGGATGCCTTTGAAGTACATATTGACCGTTGCTTGAAGTTGTTATTGTTGGAAACTCATGGATAACCAAGCAAGCTTGTAGTCCATGTATAATGGGTTGGGTGAAATTTGTATTATTGAATGACATTGTTCAAAAGCTTAACCTAAAACCTAACCCCCAACAAAAACAAAAAAACACTATCCCTGTTCATTGTTGAGGGATATAGTAAATTTCAATTTTTTCTATGCTATGCTAATTATATTTGTATGTGTTTTTTTTCAAAGTCGGGAGGTAGAGTTTATATTAAAAAATCTATGGCCATACCATACAGCTTAAGTTTACAAAAAATATGTAGTTCTGGGCAACCATGACCTGGAATTCCCAGCTAAGGATGAAGGTTGAAGTAGCAAAAAAAATACTATGGAGGCCTATCCATATCTACCTCTTAGAAGTCCATAGCCATACTACTTAACACACTGGAATAATGTAAATGGTACTCAACAAACACACTAGGTTGCTAAAAGAAAATAAAAAATGTAATGCCCATTTTGGGCTTTAGTTACTAGGTCGACATGAATTGTTAGACTCTAGGTCTTCATATTTCATTGTTGTAGAGCTAGTATAAAAGTAGATAGCCACATGTTTGTCTTTAGTGAGGCCTTCCAATAGCTTTGAGATATGGGCAGTTAGGGTGTATCCATTGAATGATGTATGGAAAATGAGGTAGTGCCTACAGAGGTGTTGCTTAAGTTGAGAGTGGGAGCCAACTCAACCTCTAGAGGGAGGTTGAAGTGAACAAATTTACACCCAACCATCATTTATAGACTCCATATTTGAGGCCATTTCCAACTAGTTCCATCTAAAAATGGTCATGGAGGCCTGAAGTTCATCCTCCCATTCCCTCTAAGCCAGGAAACACTTAATAATATTTCCATAAATTCCACCAATCAGTGCACTCATAATCCTACAGAAGAACATAAAACTGAGTTACCAATATTTAACCATGGCTCATAGCCAAAGCCCACCTACAATTCTGATGGAATTCTCATAATGATTATGGCATAAAAGGGTACTAGCCCTAACATCAAATCCATTACCCACAAACAATTGAAAATCATTATACATTTGAATACTTATCCCTCTCACCAAGGATTTCTTTAACGTAACATAGGAACAATGTTCACCCTTTGGATGGATCGATTAATCCCACATGTAGGATCCATTTTCACCAAAATATAGTTCTTTAAAGAATGAATCAAATAAATGTGCATAAGATTAGAAGGTGAGGTCGTTTAAACCCTGTCCTCCACATTTTCCTCATGATATGATAGGTATAATGGGAAGGGTTTCTTGTATTACACTTTGCTACTTCATGTGAGTGGGCACATGGAGCTCAATTCTCTTATCGCCTCCTTTACACAAAAAACACCTCCTTGTATTTGAACCCTTTAATCGACCTTTTAGTTTTCTTCAACATTTAGAATTTAACATATTTTGGCAAGCTTTAGGTTTGTAAGTAGGGGAGCTTGAAGGAGGGATTAGATAACTGCCATTTAGTTTTTGATCACTGTCACCTTTCAAACACATTTGTCTTCTAGTACATTGGCCTTTTAGTTTGCTTCAACATTTCGACTTTAATATTTTTTGGCAAGATTTAGGTTTGTAAGTAGGGGGAATTTGAAGGAGGGATTAGATAACCACCATTGATTTGTTGATCACTATCACCTTTCAAACACCTTTTTCTTTTAGTACATAAAATCCTTGATGGACTTTAAGAGCTTCTGGTTCATTGGAATATGCTGAAAATAATTGCAGTTGTGCTTAGATTCATGTCCATATCTCAATAGTTAGAGAAAATCTCTAACATTTATGATTTTACCTGATATCTAATAGAGATATCCATATGTCCTGTAGCACATTACTTAATAGTTCAATCTTTTTGATATATAGATTTGTTTTTTGGAGTTGAATTCAAAGGGAAAATGTGGAGACAAGTAGTGTAGAAAACTATGTATTTGCTGCTTTGCTAGGTTGTTGCATTCATCAATTATGTGCTAAGTTTCTTTTTGTAGCTAAATTTAGGAGTAATTTGTAGATTATATGGTGTTGTTTATGAGATATTTTGTAGAATTGAGAGTATATTTCATGCAAAGAGGGGTAGGAAAATATTAGGAGTTGAATTGAAAAGGAAAATGTGAAGACAGAGTAGCATAAAAGACTATTTATTTCCCACTTTTCTAGGTTGGTGCATTAAAAAATTATGTGTCACAATTTGTGGGAGATTTCAACTCTTCTATATTTGTTAGAGAAGGGAAATAGTCTATTAGAATAGAGAATCAACTTGGAGTAGTGTGCTTCAACCTTCAAATGTGGGTAATACCTAGCAAGTGAATTGTTGCTGGATCCAAGTGGCACATATGTATTTGGACTGTTGTGAAAGATAGTAAAGGTGAGGTTGTGTTGCACATGTCAAACTTGAGGTATGCCATTGCAAGTTATGAAAAAATTCAAAATATGAAATGAATTTTGGGACAACATGCATTTCTCTTTTTTTGCAATTTTTCTCTGTATCACTTAATAATCTTTCTAGAAATTCCACCAATCAATGCACTCATAATATTGCAAAAGCACATAAAATGAATTACCAATATTTAACCTTGGCTCATAGCCAAAACCCACCTACAATTCTGGTGGAATTCTCACAATGATTCTGGCATAAGAGGGTACTATCCCTAACATCAAATCCATTAACCACAAACAATTGTAAATCATTATGCATTTGAATCCTTATCCATCTCACCAAGGATTTCTTTAATGTCACATAGGACCAACATTCACCCTATGCTCTCTTGAATTTCAAATTTGATTTTATTATTTTCTCACTGTTAAGACTTCCTTTCAAAATTTCTCTACTTCCTACAAGGTTTTAGTTTAGTAGTGAAGGCAATCCCTTTCCTAGTTTCCCACTGCTTTCCAATCTCCCGAGAGCATATGCCCAAGCATCGTGGACCACTTTTCCTACATAAGTAGGCCGCTTTGTGGTTCACCCCTTATGGGCCGAGGGCTATTAGGGGCCATATGTAATATTTATCTTGTTGAAACATCATGCGCAAGGAAAAATGTTGCACCATTGTGTACTCAGGCAAACCAAAATTGTTGATGCCCACGAAGCCAGATCTAGTTTTTTCATGCATGCCATATGTGCGCGTGGGCATGTTTGTGCACATATATTTCTCTAAGCTAAGTATCATATATGAGAGTTGACAAATCGAGACTTTTCTAATATTTCTAGGTTACAAATGCTGATTTTTTTTTCTAAACTATTTCAAACTCTGAGAAGGGAATTTCACTTACTGCGTTGACATTTTCTTCAATCCAAAATTGTGATCTACTTGATAAGGCATTGTAGTGCTTCTTTGTTAGATATATTTGTAAAATATAGGGTGGAAAATTATTGAAAGTTTGTCATATATTTCAGAGCCCAAAAACTGTCAGGTTAAATGATATAAATCATAGTTTAGCTAGTTAGCATTCAGTTTGAGACTGTAAACAGTCAGTTGTACAGACATTTCTGCCATAGTAGTCCATTTTCAAACATAGAATATTATGCATATTCTAACATTGCAGCAATCCATAAAGAGATTCATAAGGTATATAAACATTCAAAAATACCAAGAGGCTAGTTTGAATTCAACTGATACTTATTTTTCTTACAATTAGTTTGTTAGTTGATGCTACCAACCTTGTTTTGTTTGCAAACAAAACTCGTCTCAATTGCAACCTGTTTGCTAGACGAATTATATGATATTTAGATATTTTACTACAACCGAATGGTCTTTATGCATTATATGAAACAGAAAAACTATTAAATAATATTCCCAAACAAAGTATTGTTTTTAGATTAACTAGATCATCTCTTATGCAATACTTTGAAATGCATAAACTGTATACCTCCCTCAAACAAAATTGTGCTTTTAGATTACAAACTTTTGCATAAACCATTCTTTGTGACACCATTTTCAAGAATATCTGCAATTCTTATAGGGGTGGCAAGTGAGGGGGGAAGGTTCTTTTCAGCCTCGAAGGATAGATTGAATTAGGCTACTCTTGGAATCTAGGAAAAGCTTATAATCCTTCAAGGCCTTATTCTGGCTGCTTCTTCTCCAATTAGGTCCCTCATTATAACAGGAGACTCCAATAACACCATATGTCATCTTATGTTGAGAAATTTTTCTTCAGACTCTTAGCTGTGACATCTCCACACAAGAATCATGGGAAATATATCCATATTACCAATCACACAAGTAAATCATGTTCTAAGAGACCTCAACGTTATAGCTAATATGATGGCCAACCAAGCTTTATCACTAGCACTTGAAAGCATGCATATTAAAGGAACAATGGAGGGAGGAAATGATAACATAATTAAATGGATATGTCTACTCAATTAAAAATCATGGAATTATTGCTTTTTGCATGCCTGGAACGTGGAAATCACACACTGTCTTGTGACAGCAGTGATATAGTTAGTTTGAACTGCCATATTGTGATAAGTAAGTCAGAGTAAAATGTTTCCAAGTCTTGGGAATCCATAAGAGGTACCAAACAATCATGTATGCAATTGGAACACCTTAATAGGTGAAGAGAGGAGTTTCCTTGTGCAAATGGCATGGTATAGCCAGTTCTGGCCCATCCCTAGAAGTAGTCAACCCATGCAAGCTGGTAGTGGGAAATATTCAACACAAAGAGGGGCTACAAAGGCAAGGTCGTGGAGGATTAGAGAAGTTAAGTTTTATATTACCCCCCCTCCTTGCACATCAATCAGTTGGGAATTGGAGGAACTCAGGGAGGTAACTTGCTCATGGGACCTCTCTGTTATATTTTGTTGGATTTGGTTCCAAAACACTCTATGGAAAGCCGGGTCATAAAGGAAATTGGAACAATCATTAACAGGAATGTCAAAGGAAATTTGGACAGGGGATGGAAGCTCATAAACTCTGTACATATTCTGGGAGGCATGGAAGACAAAAAAGGAAATAAATTCAGTGCAGGAAAGAAAGAGCGGGTGGTAGATGAGGATATTAGAATGGAGATAGTGGCGTTGAGTAGGAAGCTTGATTATTTGTTAGCTTAGGTGGATGTGCGAACTAATATTCTCTCCACTCACTTCCAACAAATTCAAGATGTGAGTATGTAAGATTCCAAACAATAAAAATTTTGATAGATCTAAAACATGTTAGTGTTCTCATTTAATACAATCTTTCATCAAGAACCAGAACACAAGAAATGCAGCCATTTTATTTATATTATTCACTAAAAGTAAAATACATGCCCATACCATAAAATCTTGCAAATGGCATGCATAGCTACTTGACAATGACAAATATAAGAAACTGAAGCCCACTTGTGAATCCTGGATGGATCCACCACATAAACATCACCGCGGGGTTTTCGTCCCGGGATCAATGCTAGAACTGGCCAGGCCAGGTTCTCAACCCAAACATAATAAGATAGATAATACCATAATGATCTAAATGCCTAGCTTCTCTCCCCTTTTATAGGCTTGATGGACTTTCTAGAGACATTGTTTTATTATTTTTCTGGGAAACCAACAAGAAATACCATGGGTCAACACCATGGGAAAATACCACGGTAAGTACCATGGATCGATTCTATCCACTTTGACTGGATCAAGAAAGGGAATATTACAAATCCTCCTGCCCAAAGATTGCTTTTCCTCAAGCGATCCACTTCTATCCACAACAGAAGAATTTGTAAATTGATACCAGGATCCCATACAACCCGATGTATTGTTCCATCCCTCCATGTTGAATGGTCCTGAATGGATTCTTCAATACCTGGATCCCAAAAAATCCTCTGATCAATCCCTCCCTCAATAGATTTACCTGGATCCCAAACAATCCTTTGA